>JAJJWX010005286.1:0-24242 GCA_023529315.1 Papaver bracteatum
TCATATAAACTATTCTGTGTTTTGATTTTTTCTTTAAAAGATAAAAATTACATACTAGGCAAGCGAGCGACAAGCTGTGCCGCTAGCCCTTTTTGAATAGCAAAACCTATCCTATGAAATACTAAAATTGTAAATGTAATTTGATCTCATCTCAGGAATAAAAGTAAATGTTTTTGTCGGTTCATTCCACTCCCCACTTGTCCAACCTTGTATGGATTTATTCCATCTTATCAGATACTGACCTCTTCCATCCGGGTCTAATTCTAGGCTGAAGATCCCTGCAGCTGGGTCTTCTTTATTTCGCCATGAAGTAAATATCTGAGTTTCCCTGGTTTTTTTATTTAACCCAAGTTTTCCACCAGGTAACCAAGTATCAGTCGGATAATCAAAACTCTGCCAATAGATAACAGATGGATTAGACCCATCTCTTAAAACTAGATTTCCATCATCACGAAGAACTGCTTCAGTTGTATTTGAAGTACCTGAAGCTAAATTAGTAGACCAAATTGAGGTTTCCGACTGGATGGATTCGTATTGATAGATAACTAGATTACCATTTGCTAAGAGTTTGAATTCTGAAAATGACTGGAGGGGTTTATTTCTATTAGCTACCCAAACAACTGTTTGCACCGAGACTTTTTTATACCAAATACCTACATAATAATTATTAGACTCACCTGGCTTGAAGAAACCCAATTCAAAGTTTCCATCACTTGATATAATTGTATGATTTCCACTGAGTGATTCACCTAAAAATAGAGTGTCAGCTGCAATTGAATTATGAGGTTTACTGCCCAAGACAAAAACAAAAAGTAGAACGGAAGGAAAAAGCCATGAATTATTTCTCGTATCCATCAATTAGTTTACTACACACAAAAAAAATAAAAAAAAATCAGATAAACTGAATTTTTTTATTTGGGTTAACAACTTTATGAAAATTCAAAACAAGAATTGAAGGGATTTTTTTTTTTTTTTTGGTTGACTCACTAAGTTGCAAGTCATCGATCATTTTGTGGCTATGCTTTAGTTTATTGACTTTACAAATAGAAAAGTTGACTGGATCTCTAGACTTGTCTTCAAAATGGAAGAAATTATTGAAGACAAGTCTTTAGTGGGACAAAGAAATAGACATACCTTAATTAGCTCATTTTGTGATCACTTCTTCTTTGCCCCGCGGGAATCCTGACCAAATCAACCACCTAATTACCAATTTTACATGTAACCAAAAGTAACAAATAAATTTCAGTATTGTTTCCCACATAAAACGAAGCAAATTAATCCACATCTGAACCATAAATGGCATGCATTTCAATTTTCACAGATGGAATCGATTAAGCCAAATTACTATAAAATGTATCAAGAATGGGAAAAAAAATGGCATATCAAACAGAGCAAAATATTGAAGCCATAAAACAAAAGCAACACAAAATAGATTTGAAGGCGATGAGTGACATTCACACTTGGTATGTGGAAAACACCATTAATGTTAAGGATCCAGTCACGCAAGTTCCTATATTGTCTCAACCAATGTAGACTGAGAAGTTTTCAAAAGCCTGAAACTACTTCTCCTAGTCTGCCTCCTTCTATAATTACGGATAGTTAGATCTTGAATAGAAATCGAAAAATTCTTTGTAAACTGCAGTACTCATGTATATATAAGTGAATACAATCCTGCACAGTTGTGTAGAAGGAAATACAGAAACTCAAACCTTGTTTTGGTATCACGCCAGTCGATCCAGAAACCACGCAAACAAACAAAAAAACCCTTCTCATCAATGGCTGTTGAAACTTCTACCTTACAGCAAGTTCATATTAACCATCTCATCAGTGCCAAATTAACAGACACCAACTATCTCCTTTGGGTAACCCAATTTAAGCCTCTTCTAAGGGGTTATAAAGTGATGGGTTTGATTGATGGTACTACTCCAAAGCCAACAAGAACCTTGCAAAATTCAACCACCATTAATCCAGAATTTGTCAAGTATGAAGATCAGGATCAAATATTGATGGGATGGCTACTATCTTCATTGACAGAAACTGCTTTGGGCAAATGTGTAGGATGCAAAACCTCCAAGGAAGTATGGGATAGACTTGAGAAGCGATATGCACCACAAACCAAAGCTCATAAGATGCATCTTCGTAAACAACTCCATAACCTCTCTAAAGGTAATATGTCGATGCATGACTATTTTTCAAAAGCTAAAACTATTTTTGATGCTCTTGCTGCTTCAGGAAATGTTATTACTCAGGAGGATATGCAAGAAGCTATCATGAATGGGTTGAATCAGTCATATGACCCCATTGTAACATCCATGAGAACCACAACAGATACGGACATGGATACATTCTATGCACATCTCTTGTCCTTTGATATGCGCATGGAACAACAACTTGCATTACTCCAATAACCACTTGCTAATGTAGCTGCAACCTCTTCTTCAACACCACCTTCAAGGCCTGATCAGAGGAGAAACAAAAATCAAGGCTACAATCAAAGCAACAATCGTCAGCCAAATCGTCCCAGATTTGATAACAATATTGTTCCATGTCAAGTTTGTGGAAAACGTGGTCATTTGGCTCTCAAGAGCTGGTACAGATTTGATAAGGATTTTGTACCTCGGCAACCTAGCTAAACAACCAGCTGCGTTCATTTCCCTGACTGGAGGACCAACAGATAGCAATTGGGTCACTGATACTGGAGCTACTCATCATCTGACAGCAGATATGGAGAACCTAAACATCAATCACGAGTATGATGGCACTGAACAGGTTCATGTTGGTAATGGTAATGCCCTTCAGATAGCTAATGTTGGTCGATCAACATTAACAGTAAACAATAGAACCTTTAATCTCAATAACATATTCCATGTGCCATCCATAAAAGCTAATTTGTTATCTGTTTAACAATTCTGCAAAGACAACTCTGTATATTTTGAGATTCACTCTTAATTTTTTGTTGTGAAGGATCTCAGCACGGGGACCATCCTGTTGCGCGGTAGGAATCGAAACGGCCTTTACAAGTTTGATACTTCTCGAAAGATTAGTGATCCACCTTCAACATACATTGCAGAGTCTTTTCCTCTTTGGCATCAACGTCTAGGGCATCCAATGCTTAGAACTGTTTTAAGAATTGTCAAGAATAATTCCTTACCGCTTTTAAATAAATTTTTAGACTTTTATCATGCTTGTCACTTGAGTAAGAGTAGGAAACTTCCTTTTCCAAATAGCCAAACTCTTTTTGATACTCCTTTAAGCTTAATTGTATCCGATTTATGGGTGTCACCATCATTGTCAAGAAATGGATTTCATTATTACTTGTTACTTAAGGATGCCTACTCCCATTACACATGGATTTATCCTTTGGTTAGAAAGTCTAATGCATTGCCAACCTTTGTTCATTTCAAGAAACAAATTGAGAACCTAACAGATCACAAAATTAAAGTATTTCAGTCTGATAACGGAGGTGAATATCGTAAGTTCACAGCCTTTTTAAATGAGTCCGGTGTCATCCATCGATTCTCTTGTCCTCATACATCCTCTCAAAATGGATTGGAAGAAAGACGCCACCAACACATCGTAGAGTCAGGTTTATCATTACTTTTTCATGCCTCTATGCCTAAGTCTTTCTGGTCAGATGCTTTTATGACCTCTTGTTATCTTATAAACAGACATCGTAGAGTCAGGTTTATCATTACTTTTTCATGCCTCTATGCCTAAGTCTTTCTGGTCAGATGCTTTTATGACCTCTTGTTATCTTATAAACAGACTACCAGCTACACAGAAACAGCCTAAAAGTCCTCGAGAACTGTTGTTCAACAAACAACCAGATTACTCCTTCTTGAAAGTGTTTGGCAGCCTTTGTTATCCATGTCTGCGTCCTTTCAATAACAACAAACTATAACCTAGGTCCTTACCTTGTGTGTTCATAGGTTACAGTGGAGCACATAAAGGCTATTTGTGTTTCCATCGACCAACCAATAAAATATATATCTCTCGGCATGTCAGATTTATTGACGATTCATTTTCTTTCTCTGAGAAGCAACACGATGTAACCGTGGAAGATAAATCATCATATCTTTATCCACATACAAAGGTATTAGCTTCTTCCATTTTCTCACAGTTACCGTCTGTTGCTAGTATGACTGAGCAAGCACCTACTAATCCCATTGTGGACCAAGAAAACTCTCTTTCTCAATCTACAAAAGCTATACCCACAGTTCTAGCTACATCAATGAGAGAATATATTTCAGACACTCAGCAGTCACGTACTAATTCTCTGGATACATTGTCAATTCATGAATCCACAGACTCCCAGCAACCACGTTCTGCTACTGAAGTTGTTGCAACAACAGATAACTCCTCACAAGCACCAGTACATCCGATGGTTACGAGAGGGAATGATGGAATCACCAAACCAGTGAGATGACTTTTCTTGACGGATACTAATCATCCACTTCAGGTTGATCACATAGTTGAGCCAACATGTTATAAAGAAGCCAGGAAAGACCCTAAATGGCGTAAGTCTATGGACTCTGAGATTAATGCACAGATTCGAAATGGCACTTGGACAAAGGTACAGTATAAATATGGGATGAATGTTGTAAGTTCTAAATGAGTATTTCGAGTGAAGTATAATCAGGATGGGACAGTATATCGTTATAAATCACGTCTTGTAGCCAAAGGCTTTAATCAACAAGAAGGAGTTGATTACGGAGAAACATTTTCACCTGTCATCAAACCGTGTACTATACGGTTAGTGTTATCGATTGCGGTTCAAAAAAATTGGCCTTTGCGACAACTCGATGTTGAAAATGCATTCCTTAATGGAGTATTAACAGAGGAAGTATTCATAAAGCAACCCCCATGATATGTGGATCCTGAAAAGCTTCACCATGTTTGTAAGTTACATAAGTCCGTCTATGGAACTAAGCAAGCTCAAAGAGCTTGGTTTTCTCGACTCAGCATTTATCTCATTGAGCTGGGGTTCACAGGTTCTATATTTGACACCTCCCTGTTTATTAAAAAGGATTATACTTTCACAATTTATGTGCTAATATATGTAGACGACATACTAGTCCTAGGGTCCAATAGTGTTGTGTGTGATGAACTGATCTCAAACTTGAGAAAAGAATTTGCAGTGAAGGATATGGGATGTTTAAGTTATTTTCTAGGGATTGAAGTCTATCGACAAGGTAAGAATTTAGTACTCAGTCAAAGAAAATATATCACAGACTTGCTCTGTAGAACCAAACTTGATGGATTTAAACCAGTCTGCACCCCTCTGGCAGTACAAACAAGGCTTCAAAACAAGTCTTCCAAGTTTTCTGATCCAACTCTTTATCGCAGTGTAGTTGGTGCACTGCAATATCTACATCTTACTCGTCCAGATATCTCCGTTGTTGTTAACAAAGCATGCCAATATATGCATGATCCATACGTCGAGCATTGGGACTTGGTGAAGAGGATTTTGCGCAACCTGAAACATACAGTGAACTATGGTCTATACTTGAGGCCATCTCCAGATATGTCTCTACAGGCCTATACAGACTCGGATTGGGCAGGTAGTCTTGACGATAGAAGATCAACAAGTGGATATTGTATTTATTTTGGAGGAAATCTCATCTCTTGGAGTGCACGTAAACAGAAACTGTTTTAAAATCCTCAACAGAAGCTGAGTATAGAGGCATCGCAATTGCAACCTCGGAGATGATTTGGATCCAGTCACTCCTAAAAGAGTTAGGTATCTCTACTTCAGCACCGTATTTGTGGTGTGATAATTTGGGGGCTACCTACTTAACAGCAAATCCAGTATTCCATGATCATACTAAGCATATAGAAATAGACTACCACTTTGTTCATGAAAGGGTGGCGAACAAACAACTACAGGTCATGTTTCTCTCTTCGAAAGACCAGCTAGCAGACATATTTACAATAGGCCTCGCTTCACCTCGGTATCAATTCATCAGGGACAAGTTTAACATTCGGCCACTCATGCTTAACTTGACGGGGAGTGTTAAGGATCCAGTCACGCAAGTTCCTATATTGTCTCAACAAATGTAGACTGAGAAGTTTTCAAAAGTCTGAAACTACTTCTCCTAGTCTGCCTCCTTATATAATTACGGATAGTTAGATCTTGAATAGAAATCGAAAAATTCTTTGTAAACTGCAGTACTCATGTATATATAAGTGAATACAATCCTGCACAGTTGTGCAGAAGGAAATACAGAAATTCAAACCTTGTTTATTAATGTATATGACAGACAACTATTGATTTCTTTTTAGTGAGTACTTTTATCGAACATTTGGTATGCAAGCTACAATCTTTAAATTCAAGATGGTTCAAAACTGGTTTCCAAAGACGCATTTACAAGATCAAAAAGGAGATGGATTTGCTTACCCAAGCGAACAAAGGTCAAGCTACGACCTGCTGTTCTTGGAGCATGATGTGTTTCGAATAATATTTCGAAGTGAGAAACGAAGAAATGGATTCTGAACTAAGATTTGAGCTATTTGATGATGAAATGATTGCTCAAAGTAGTTCGATGAGATCAACAAGTTCAATGCAAGCAAGGGACAATATTGCTCATAAGCTATTGCACCGTGGTCTTGCGGGTACATATTTCCAATAGTGCCAGTTTTTTAGTAGCTTTATATTTTTTGTATTCTCTAAGAGCAACCACAGTCATGGGACTAAAGACCAAATACTATCGAAAGAGCAGACACTATCAAGCGACTAAAGATCAAACCAAAGACCAAATACCAGACCAAATTTGGTCTTTAGTCTAGTCTTTAGTCGGGCGTAGATTCCAGTTACGCCTGATGGGGCGCAAGTTCAAGTTACGCCCGATCCAAAAAAAAAACAAAAAAAAAAATTGGGGCGTAACTCAAAGTTACGCCATAAAAAAAAATTGTAATGGGGCGGAACTTATGAGTTCCGCCCAAAAAAAGATTAAAAAACAAAATAAGTTGGGGCGCAAGTATTAGTTGCGCCCCATTCAGGCGCAATCATAAGTTGCGCCTGACCAAATTTGGTCTTCCCACCCGTAGTGTCGCACACGGAGTAAACCCAAAATTTTCAAATTTTTTTGGTCTTTACTCTTTAGTTATAGTCGTATGACTTCAGTTGCTCTAAGTTCCAGGATACAAAACAAGTTGTTTGTTCTCAACATTGAAAATCTTATTTCTTAGCCCAACCGGCCACCGCCATAAGACTTGCTTATCTCTGACTTCTAAAAGTAGAAAACCCATCAAGCATTTAGTAGCCGAATACGAAATTAAATGGGCTTTTAGTAACCCATCAAGTATTTAATAACTCATCTGCACCGGTAACGAGTTCAACTCCACAGGATGAGTAAGATACCCAATCTTCACTTACAACACCAATCTCTCATCCTATGCAGACAAGGGTCAAGTCTAGAATCAGCAAACATGTACAAAAGTTTTATCTATCTGCTACAAAATACACTATTCAAGATTCAGATTTTATGGAGCCTACTTGTTACTCAGAGGCATGCAAAAATCTGAAGTGGTATGTATTCACTGGTTAAGTATGAGCCAGGCATGAATGTTGTTGGCTCTAAATGGGTAACAAAATCCTGATGGCAGCATTGAACATCGCAAAGCACGGCTGGTTGCAAAAGGGTTTAACCAACAGGAATGTGTTGATTACGGGGAAACATTTAGTCCCGTTATTAAGCGTTGCACTATTAGGCTTGTTCTATCCATTGCTGTGATGAATAATTGGTCGTTGAAGCAGCTAGATGTTGAGAATGCATTCCTCTATGGCAAACTGGAAGAGGATGTATACATGAAGCAATCAACAAGCTATGTGGATCCTACACTAGTGGAAAATGGAAGTTAAACAACTGCCAAGACAAGAGGTAATATCTCTAAAAACGACTGTTTTTATCGGTTGGATTCTAGAAGTAGTTTTTTCCAAAACGACTGTTTCTCGCTGAAGTTGATATATTTAAGAAAACGACTTTCTCTAGCAGTACATTTTGTAAGTACTGATAGAGACAGTAGTTTTTATTGATTATATTTAATAAAAAAAATGATATTGCTTCAGCTGAATCAAAAACTAAAAGCTGAATCTGAAGCTGATTCAGCTGAATCTGAAACTGAAAGCTGAATCACAATAAAATTATAGTGACTTAAAAAAGAAATTTAAGAAATTTAATTTGTTAATGACTAAAATTCAATTTGTATTAAAAAGTGTATTCGGTTTACAATTTTGACTATCTAAAATACAGCAAGTTCAAAGTCTCAAAAACTTCGACACTGTGTTGGAAAACCATAACCTATATTTCTATTACAAGCTTCAACACTAAGTTGAAGGGAAGACTTCCCCATCCATGCCGACAAACTAGCTCAAATCAGGTCCATTACTCCAGCCCTAAGTTGAAGGTAAGACTTCACCATCCATGCCTCCATTTTATGACAAACTATATCAAATCATGTCCATTATTCCAGCCCGAAGCTACAAACAAAAACCAAGAGTACATCAATTAACAACAAACTAGGAATGGTATGAACTACGCAATTAACAATCAAGTTATAAACCAGCAAAACGAGGAACTTAGCTGCCCAACTGATCAAAATAATATACTTGCTGCAAAAGTAAGTTTGGGCATTGGAAGTAAGTTCTAACAGCGTAATATTATGGGCACTACCAATATGTAACTTGTTTTCCTAACTTGAGTGTCTATGAGGGTCCAAAGGGTCATCAAAAGAATCCTATTCACATTCTGATATTTATCTAACGGAATTAAAGGGTCATAATATGCAGAACAAAATAACCAAAAACGTAATATTTTTACCCACTTAAATGGCTAGCTACTCCCAATAAAACCAAACATTACAGTGGAAATTTTAAATGGCTAGCTACTCCCAACAAAACCAAACATTACAAGAAACAAATCAGTTAATCTTCATCATACCACGTTGGACACCACAAAAGTCTGAGATTTATCTTTTTACCTGTGTGAGCCTCCAATTGAATTCCACCTGGACATCCTTAGATTGCTGCTTCATGGCTTTGACAATAGGTTTATTCTTGCGCATTTTCCAACCACATAATCTATCGACCTTTGGAATTTAAAGAGATAAAAAATCACACAATAAAATTATGGTAACACATGCTAAAAATTTAAAAACAGTTTAGTTGTAATGCAAATTCTGAGCCATTAACAAAAGATACTCACCTTGTTCAGCGCAACTATGAACTCCGTGTTCCGCATTTTCAGAAGATTCAGGGATTCAATAGTCTTTCATTCCAATCCATGCATAATGTCAACAACCAAAATTGCAATATCACATAACCTAGACCCACCCACGTGAGCGCAAAATTAGTATTTTATACGAAGGAAGAAACATAGCAGTAAATTCATCACCAAATATTTCACCCGATCGTCGTAAAAAATTTACAGAAGCTAGATGACTCATAAAAATAAAATCTACCGAAAAATCACAGTATTCTAACGGTTAGTTAAAAATATATGCATACTCGAACCAGACTTCCTGCACTACGGACCTGCAGAATTCAGGCACAACTTCCATACGTTTTAGGTTACCAAATATTATTTGTTTCTGCTGAATTTTATAACACACCTTACTAACAACATTTCCCACGACATATAAAAGTTTTAGATTATTCCGATAAGCGAGTAATGAGAAACATCATGGGTAAGTGGACTGTTCAGATTTCGCTCCTTTCTGAACAGAGTCATAGTTAGTCTATCGTTTCCAGTTCCTAACGATGTCCGATTGTGTTCAAATTTTTTTAGCATCAGTAAGACTGAAATAAGTTCTAGGTGTTAAAAATTAATCACATTCCAACGGTTGAATCATAAGATATCGGCCGCATACGAATCATATAAATGTTGTGTTTACACGACTAATCACACCTTTAAGCCTGTAAATATCTATCTAGTGACGTTGGAAACATCAATCAACACCAAAACATGAAAACTTCAACATAAATATATACATTAGAGTAATAAAAACATCCTCAGGTTAAGAGAAAAATATATATAGTAGAAATTACAGGATCCTTAGTGATACTTCCATCAATTTCTTGAGTAGTATAAATGTACTAAGCTAACGATTGGGATTTGGGACGTAATTGCACGTTACCAAATCAATCCATAACGATTCAGTTCACCTTGCTCTAAGATACAACACCAAGCAACAATTTTTGGAAAATCCAAATCTAGGGAATTAGACAACTACCTGAATGAAGGTCTGTTCTTTAATAGTGCTTGCCCCCTCCTTGAGCCTTTCGTTCAGTGGCTCCAGAACATTCAAAATCCCTTCGATGTTGTGTTCACCAAAGTAGAGCCTGCTGGCTTCTTCGAGAGCTTCATGCCACGTTTCGTGCCAAAGTATTGCAACCCTAATTAACTCTTTGGAGACAAGTTGTGCATGCATTAATAGCATCTTATGGTAAGAAGACAAACAGTAGCATGTAGGAGTTCAAATATGTAGAAAGCGCAGAATTTACTGTCACCTGATCCACAAGTACACCGCTATGCTGCCTAACTATATCAACGACTTCTTGTGCTGCAGCTTGGCGTGAATTGCTTATCGATTTACATGCGACGAGAAGGGGGTACATCAGAGCCTGTCACGGGAATCCATTTACATTTTTTAATGTGTAACCCAAAAGGTGCATCATTTTTCAGGGTTTCCAAAAAGAGATGATAGACACTAGTGGACAAACGGTCAATGCGTTATAAGACTAGACATCAATTATTTCCATAAAGAACGTTCTGGTATAACTAATGGTAAGGGTCATTGTAGCATCTGCTAAATCCAGAAAAATCCATAACACTTAAATAGTGCCCCATTTTAATCTCAAGAACTCTACCACGTTGTGAAAATTCTGTGCAAATGTTTCTCTGTACTACAACAGTTTCAACCACTTTTCCAAACCTGGTCATCCTGAAATTTTAACCGAGTTTTACTGACATATCTAGGCATAACATGTCCAAAATTCAGTTTATTCTAAGGGTTAGAACTTAGTTTATGGCTCCAACGGTTCATAAGTCCTAGATTCAGAAAAACAGATTCGCAATTCAAGCTAAGGTTTCATCACCAAAACTAAGTTTCAACGTACTTCTATCCATGGAACTCGAATAAAAACAATAATAAATGGTGGAGCAAGAGTGGCTTGCCTTCACTGATGCTTCACACAATCCATAAATCATAAGAGCTTACACAACAATCCATGAGAATGTAGATAGCCTACTCGTTTTCGATCTAATACCTCATGCATTCTTCGCAAACATACAAGATATACTACTTCCATCAAATCATATTGATGAAGTCAGGTGCAGGATGAAAACAAACAGGATATATAGAAAGTGAAAGAATGACCAAAAGATTAAGCAAACCCATTTCATCTATATTAGTCATCTCCTTATAATCATGCACCAAAGCATTGAAACAATAGTACAGATAGGAATCAACAATCACTTAAAATCAAGACAGGTGTTAGACGGAAGCCCATATCACATAAAACTCATAAAACACTAAAATTCATGAAAATAACTTAATAAGAAACTTTAACCTTTTTTTATTTCTTTCAGGAAGTTTATCAAACACTTAGAGTGCAGGTTTGTTGTTGTGGAGAGTTGTGTTTCCCTTGGTCTAATTGAGTTCCTCCTGTAGTTTCTTTACCTGAAATGAAATTTCGATTTGAAAAACAACCCATATATCCTCCTACCACCACCAGCCCAAATCTCACTGAATCTCGTCCAATCCTTTAAAACACAGCAGCAAACAAAACCCAATTCTTGCTGATATTTCTGGAAGCAAACTTCGCCCGAATTCTAACCAATTTTCGGCACAAAACCAACCCAAAACTCCTTAAAACTTGTCTAGAACTCGAGATTAAGAATACCCAATTTTCAGTATCAATTTTGTTATATAAAAACGTGAAAGAGTAAAAGTAATGGAAAATTGCCTTCTGATGGATCAGATCCCAAATCGACAACTGCTATCAGAAGCCCCGACTTCCATAGAAAATCTTTGAATGCAGAACTTTGTATTTCAACATACCCCCTGCACCGTTCAAAAACATTCAAATTAGCCTCAAAACTTTAGAGCTTCAAATTTAACCTCCCTATAAATCAAAAATCATATCAATTTCACTCGCAAGATGGAAACTTTAAAAAATCCAAAATTATTATCAATTTCACAGGAAAATTAGCTTTATAGCAAAATCAATCTCAAAATACCAAAATTACATCAATTTCATTAGAAAAATTTCTCATATCCAGGGTTTTGAAAAACCCCAAAACAAGCTCAATCTCAAAAGACCATTAAAAACCCTAAATCTAAGAATCGGATACAGAAACATAAACTAAATAAAACCCATAATGGAAAATCTATTAATTAAATAAAATTAGATTTATTTCTAAGAACAGAGAAATCTTTTTAGGAACCCTAGATTTCTTCTCACAAAATACGTATGAGAGTTTCATTTGTGATGATCTCTTTGAAGAAGAAGAGAAATCAAAACCTAATTCATAAGCGACTTATGGTTATGATTGAGAAAAAAAATCGACTGAAACATAAAGAGTGATTAAGTTGTGAGAGAGAAGTAAGTAAATGAAGAAATGAAAGAAGGCATCAGATCAAGATAAATATAAAGATAAGAGAGAGGATTAGGATTATGGAACTTACTATCTCACTCAGTTGTTTTTCAACTCTAATTAGAGCTCTGTATTTTGACTCAAATACCCTCTAAGAAAACAACTGTTTCAGAAACAAGTTTTAATAAAACAACAGTGACTCACAACACCAATAGTTACAGCTGTCCCGTAGCAGTCGTTCTTATGAAACCCAGGAAGTTATAAAAAAACCAATAATCCACTAGTGCTAATTATCCTAACCATGTGTGTAAACTGCACAAGTCCTTATATGGACTCAAACAAGCATCACGTGCGTGGTTTTCAAGATTAAGTACCTACTTGCTTCAAAGCCTCGGTGGTAGATTCTTCTTTGCTTGTTTTGAAAACAAAAGAATCTATTACATATGTGCTTTTTTATGTTGATGACATTATTATCACAGGTCTAATTCAGCTCATATAACTCAGCTCATTAAAGATCTTGGAGTAGAATTTGCAATTAAGTATATGGGTGACTTAAAATTCTTCTTGGGTGTTGAAGTTATCCGGCAAGGTGGTGAACTTGTTCTCACACAGAGGAAGTATATCACTGATCTATTGAAGAGAACTAAACTTGATGGAGTAAAACCAGTTTGCACTCCAATGGCACTGAACATGAAGCTTCGTCAGCAAGGCAATGAATTTTTTTTTCAGACCCTACTTTATATCGCAGTGTGGTTGGAGCTCTGCAATACCTGCACCTTACAAGATAGAAATATCAGTGGTTGTTAATAAGGTATGCCATTATATGCACGACCCCTATATCGAACATTGGGATCTAGTTAAGCGTATTCTTCGATATCTCAAGAACACAGTCGACTATGGTCTGCATATCAAAGCTTCTCGGGACTTCACCCTACATGCCTATTCTGATATGGACTGGGCTGGATGTTTAGATGATCGCCGATCTACGAGTGGTTACTGTGTATACTTTGGTGTAACTTGATATCATGGAGTGTAAGAAAGCAAAAAAAGGTATCCAAATCCTGCACTGAGGATGAATATAGAGGCATTTCTATTGCGACTTCGGAATTGATATGGATACTGATCATTGTCGCTTGAACTGGGTATATCAATTTCAGCACCGATTTTGTGGTGTGATGACTTGGGAGCCACGTATCTTACAGCTCATCCGGTGTTCCATGCACGTACCAAGCATATATAAATTGATTACCATTTTGTCAGAGAGAGAGTGGCTAGTAAATAATTGCAGGTGCAGTTCATCAGTTCAAGAGATCAACTATCTAACATATTTACTAAGGGTTTAGCTTCACCTAGGTTTCAGGTTCTACGGTCCAAGTTGCACATTTGTAAACTGTAGTACAACTAGAGGTGAGGTGTTAGCACAATTGACGGTCTCGCTGAAGACTCTCCGCAACAATAGTCAGATGTAGAATAAATCATCAGTTAGAGGAAGAATAAATCTGTAGTTTGGAATAGCCTTGTATTTCGTTATTTAAGTTGGCTTTAAACTCGTTCTCAGTTAGTTAGTCAATATCTTCAAACTCTATAACAACTTGTATCAAGTTTTGGAATAAATAAAATATGTATCTCCACAATCAAAGTGTGGAAGATATTCTACCCAATATCAAGTTCTAACTGTTAATATGTACCGTCATATACTATCCAAAAGAACAACCTCGGTCTCATGTTTTATAACCTAAACAAGAAAAGTGAGTGTTAGGAAATCTGCACCATGGGCTATGATTCATTATAATCGAATTTAGAATTAAGAGACATTGATGATATTGCTGTAAAAAACGAGTTCATGTACGAAACTTTATATGATCGTATTGAGTTGTCTGGTTATCGTAATGGTCTGGTTTACTTTTGGAGTGGTAATAGGAAACAATTTTGTGTTTGGAACCCATACACCAAGAACTAGAAAATAATACCCAATCCACCAAGAAACCTGTACAATTTCTTCGTCCTTTGTGTTTTTGGTTATGATTGCTAGATTGATGATTACAAGGTGATAATTCTCTGGAATTTATTTGAAACTAATCATTAGGATAGATGTTTACTCGACGTCTATACTCTTAGAAAGAATTCTTGGAGAAGCAGTAACATTGAGCTTGATATGGTCTCGTGGAGGCAAGAAATTGGGGTGTTTGTTAATGGAGCTTTGCTGCACTGGTCGGGTAAATGGTGTGGAAAACGCTCCAAAAGTAAGAATTTCATTGGATATCAGCGACGAGAAATTCAAACAAATTGAACTACCTGGAGGAGATCTTGAAAAAAGCGATTTTTGGATGACTGGGGGCTTTGGAAGGGTCACTATGTGCACTTGATGGAGATAATATGGGGTGATGCAGGATTATGGGGTGCGAGAATCTTGGAAAAAACTTTATACCATTACGCATGAAATTGTTAGCAATCTTATGTAAATACTGCAATAAAACAAACAAAAAAGAAGAGAAATGCAAACCCAATTAGACAAAATCAAAGTCGAGGCAAGGATTATATCCTCTAGCCTTAAGACAGATTCACCTTGCACTGGTGCTTACAGATTATTGATGTCTTTCTCCCAGGATACAACGACTTTCTTTTCGATGTAGTAGCACTCCAAACTTTGAGAAATGGCAAACCAAACTTAGATTGATGAACTCTCTCTCGAACACAAACTAAATTGATGATTTTAGAATGCATTAGGATTATAATTAGGTTTCTAATTGATTACTATCTCTAAGTGTGTGCATGGTATTTATAGAATTACTAGTACCTCTTCAATGAAGAATCATGATGCTTCAAGGATTTCTTCAAGGGGTGTGTCTCTAGAATTCCAACTTGAATTCCCGAAGAGTTGTTTCTCTTCACGTCTGGTTTTAGGTTTCTCACCGTTTCAAACTTGAAACTGTCTTAACCTAACTAATAGGCCAAATTAGGATTAAGCCCATAACTACTAAACCATCCCAACACCAAAATCCAAAGTACTAGTTCAAAATTTCCGTTCATATACAGAAAATTGGATTCAATTTTCCAACAAAAATTAATAAAATTCAGTTTTTATGTGTGTTATGTGAGTGTGAAACTTATGGGGTCCTTCAAGAACGGTGAGATTCTATTCTGGACTGACGGCAAATTAATTTTGTATGACCCAAAACATAACGGTAAACTAATTTCTAACCCTAGTTTTGTTAAGATGCATCTTAATTATGCCAAACGAAGAAACAACCTTAGTCTCATGTTTATTGATTGGGTCGGTAAAAGGCGTTGTCACGAAATTTACACCATTGCCTATGGTTCAATACATTCGTCATTAAATTTAAATCATGAATATCATGATAATGATGCTGTTAGAATAGACTACCCATTCAAATCTCAAATTGAATTGTTAGGTATTTGTAATGATCTGATATACTTTTGGAGTAAGAGCAGGAGTACGAGACGCTTTTGTCTTTTAAATCCAGCCACCAAAGAGTACAAAAAAATACCCAAATCACCAGTTAATTATAGCAATATGTCTGTCGACATATTTGGTTTTGGTTATGATTGCAGGATTGATGATTACAAGGTCATAAATGTTGCCAGAGTAGATGGAACTAAGGACGAATATTTCTTCGACGTCTATACTCTAGGAACGAATTCATGGAAAAACATTCGGATTAAGCTTCATATGGATATGGTTCCGTTAACGCGAGCAATTGGACTGCATTTGAATGGATTCTTGCACTGGTCAGGAATAAGGTGTGGCAAAAACTCCAAGTTAATCATCCCTTTGGATATCAGCAACGAGAAATTCAAAGAGTTGGAACCACAGAATGAACATGTAGAGAATAGATGCTCGTCGATGACTCTGGGTACTTTGGAAGGGTTACTTTGTGTACTTGTTAAAGTTTGTGAGGTTCAATGTGAAGTTTGGGTGATGCAGGATTATGGTTTTCCAGAAACTTGGACTAGACTTTATATTATTACCCCCAACCCCCCCCCCCCCCATTCTCTAATTATGCCGCACAACTATTCCTACTGTAAGCCTATATGGTGCTTCAACAACGGTAAGATTCTACTTGAAAGGGCTGGTAATCTAGTTTTGTATGACCCCAAACATGAAAGTGTTAGAGAATTAAGCTTGCGTCATTATATACACCTCTTTGGGTTGAGGGGAGGGGATTATTTTGAAAGCTTAGTTTCAGTTAACTCTGGTACTTATGTGGCCAGGAATCAAGAAGATAATGAAGAAGAAGATTCAGATTAATCCTTAGTGTGAATGTTTAGTATGACGGGATTTGGTGATACATCCTCCTATATTAAAATTCTGTCAACGATTTTCATAGAGCTTCTACTCACTTTTTAATCATATGCGCTTCAGTAGCAGGTTATCATCAAGACTCTAAAAATCAACAGCAGTTATCTTGCTCTAAATTGATGATGTTTTACCACTCAGATTCTTACTGTTCTTCTTTTTCTTACCATATTCGATGAATTCTGGGGGATGAATGAATATTATTTGTGCGTGGCTTATTATTTGACGCATCTGCTGTGTCTGGTTGCCTGCTGGTCCATTAAGTTTTTTCTATTAGTTTGTTCGATCGCTTTGAGAATTCTATGACAATTCATTTATCATTCTTTCATATGTTGGATCTTTCATTTACCACAATGGCTTGGGGTGATTATTTGGGCCACAAATAGTGTTTTCCACATTAGTCGAGAGAATGCAAACAGCTATATTAAGCCCTGCTATGAAAATGACATTATTTTGTTGCAATATCGATCCTTTCCTGCTATAGTGCTGTGGGCAAATATGGAGCAAACATGGTGGTTAAAATACCTTGTTAGGCCTATTGGGTAACCAAAGACAAACCCACACTGGATGAATAAATTGTACACAATATGTAATGAAATTAGATTAGATCTTAAAACAGTTTATAAAACACTGAACACATGATCCAATCTAAAGGGAATCGTGTATTAATTATTCCAACTTTATCTACTTGATTCCGTGTTGGACTATTTTAGTTCAAGTTGTCCCCTGACTGAATCCAATATTTATTTGTTAAAACTGACTGGTAATACTATAATCCACGTTTATTAAATAATAAGCATGTTGATCATGACTTTGGTAGCGCTTATCCTGTCATGCATCATGCGATTGTGATTTGTGGAATCGATTGCCTTTGAAATTGCAACATTTTGTGATGGAGACAAGAAAAGAAGAATATTGCCTACCTAATCCGAGATTTTCCAGGTTTCATGGCAATTGTACTGGCTTCTTATTCTTATTTTTCACATGTTGACTTCTAATCACAATTTATTTTACGCGGGCTTCGACCGTTGATTCAGCAAAAGTTGATGGAGTATATGGTCTTGAAAGCTAAAAGTGCATCATATTTGGTTTTATATATGGTCACTCCAGTAACCTGCCTCCTCAGTTGTT
This sequence comes from Papaver bracteatum, assembly GCA_023529315.1. Classification (NCBI taxonomy): domain Eukaryota; kingdom Viridiplantae; phylum Streptophyta; class Magnoliopsida; order Ranunculales; family Papaveraceae; genus Papaver; species Papaver bracteatum. The sequence continues at coordinate 18,046 of JAJJWX010005286.1, forward strand.
GGAAGGGACGATCCCAAAAATTGACTTAAAACCGGAGTAGCAGTAATAATCAAGTCCAAAAATGAAGGAAATGCAAATAAACAACAGACATGGCCAGAGAGGCTACATACCCGGACTAGAACCTAGGTTAGTTGTTTCATAGGTCTGTCCTTGACTATGGGAGAGCTAATTAATCAGGTCCTAAGGAGTATTACTTTAGGTTCTATAAAATGAAGAGTACAAAATTGATAAGTTGCAAACTCATGGGTGATTCCGATTTCACCAAATTTGTAGCTAATGGTCAAAAGAATAAACTCAAACCAATTACGAGGATTCATGTTGTTTATATTTTATTATTATTATTGTACAAAAATGCCTGTAAAGACTGTAATTTTTGGCTTGATTATCTGTTTTCTACTTTCTTACAGTTGAAGGACTATTTTTAATTCATTAGTTGTTCAAAAAAGCAGCCACTAATTAAACTAATAATTTTAAACCTACTACTTTTGACATATTATAGAACATTTATTTGATAATAATGTAATAATAATTTCTATGCCGAATTCAACTTTTGAAAAATCAAAAAGTAGCTTATTATTATAGAAGTTCCAGGTAATTAAGCCTTTCATTAGTATTATATATAAGTAACACACCCATACTCTAATTACATTACATAATACAAAACCAAAGAAGTCTTCCTAAACAACTTGGAACTTGAAGTAGTCATGAAGTTCCCTTTTGCATTCATCCTTCTGTCTCTCTTTCTTCTCATTCAAACTTATCAGTTCTCTTCAGCTAGCCAAGATCTTATTCTTGCATCAGCAGTGCGTGCAAATAAACTTGCACCAGCACTGTATGTGTTTGGTGATTCTTTGGTTGACAGTGGAAACAATAATTATCTCAAAACACTAGCAAAAGTTAATTATACGCCATATGGAGTAGATTTTCCGAATGGAGCTTCTGGCAGGTTCACCAACGGCTACACTACCGTAGACTATTTGGGTAAATATACATATATACATCCAATTCTCTGAGTGTCTATTTCCAGAATTCTAGCTTTCCAAATTCAAGTTTCATGTTAACATAACTGGTTTGTTTTGGCAGCTGCATGGCTTGGATTACCGTTCGTACCCCCATATTTAGGTTTGTCAAAAGTACAAAAAAGCAAAATAACAACAGGTATAAACTATGCATCCGGAGCAGCTGGCATTCTTCCAGAATCAGGAACTGCAACAGTAAGACCACTTCCACTTCATTTGATGTACTGTGTTTGTATTTTCTGTAAATTTTAAGCGATTACACTTATGTTGTGTTTGTTACTAGGGAAAGAAATTAATTCCATAGAAAATTATGTATCCGTGTAAACTTCCTACAGAAAGGAAAGTAAAGACTTTTCTATGGAATTTTCATGAAATTAAGTTAAAACAGATTTTAGACCACGCAGTATGGGATTAGATATATAATCATACGACCGAAAATATGGCATATCTATGGAATTAGGTGTAATCAAACACAGGCTTATTATTATTTATCTTTCTGATGCAGGGAGACAACTTGAGTTTGGAAGAACAAGTCAATTACTTCAAACAAACAGTACAAATTGACTTGCTTAAATCCTTGAAAACTCGAAGAAAGATATCGACATACATGGCCAAGTCGATATTTGTTGTTGTAATTGGTAACAACGACTACATCAACAATTATTTGCAAACAACAAGATACAATAGCAGCAAAATATACACACCTCAAGAATATGCTGCACTCTTGGTATCAACACTCAAACAACATCTAACGAGTGTATACAACTTAGGTGCAAGGAAATTTGTAGTTTTTGAATTGGGTCCAATTGGGTGTTTACCATCAATAGTTAATAGTGTTACTCCGAAGCCAGTCACTCCATGTGTAGAAGGTGTAAATAGTCTGATTGAAATTTTCAATTTGGGAATTACAAATATGATTCAAGAGCTTACATCCACCTTGAAAGGCTCCACTTTTGTTCATGGTGATATCTTCGAAAAGACCTACCAACAAGACATAAATCCTCTAAAATATGGTAAATTTTCCTAAACCTTGTTGCCTTGAGAAATCTGCCCACGACAACTCAAGAATGACTAACCCACTGTTAATGCAGGCTTTACCGGAGGAAATACGCCATGTTGTTCAATTTCAAATGCGAGTTCACTTTGTCTTCCAAATCAGACACCATGCAAGAACAGGAATGAGTATCTCCATTGGGATGGGTATCATCCAACTCAGAGAGTTAACTATGAAATTGCTAATGGATGTTTCAGAGGCTCATCGACTTGCTTTCCAATTAACGTTCACAAATTAGCGTGTATTTAATAGTTTATTTGCAATTTTCTTTCAAAATAGTTTTGTGGGGGAAAACAACTCTCATTTCGTAGTATTTTTCATTTTCAGTTAATTTTGTTATGAATAAGGATGAATTTTATGTAAAAATAAATGGGCTTTTAATAACCCATAAATATGTCAAAATAAAACTAAATGGGTCTTTCATAACCGATAAATGGGCCTTTCATAACCGATAAAAAGAGTATCAAACGATTCAAACCGATAAAAAGAGTATCAAAAGCAGAAAACTGCAGTACGATAGTCCCTCGTACAGTCAAGTCAAAAACTGAATGCAACCCTTATAATGTTAAATACAACCCTCACTTATAAATTTAGATACTTTTTAACCCTTTTTACGTGGGTAAAAATCACTCACTCATCTTCAACCTTTCTCGTTATTTTTCTTTCTTTTCCCGACTGTTAACTCCTTAGACTATAGCTACAGTTTTTGACTTGATTGTGTCCTATCCATTAATCATAAACAAACCCTTGTTTCTTTTATTTTTAACCTATTTACCCTCTTTCCATTAATGGTTACGCCTCCACCATTACCTTCACAATCTACTAATACTTTCTCATTCAAAAAAAATATTAAATCCATTACATCCCCTTATTCACCGTTGGTTATGAATTTAGGGTTTTAAATTTATCCAAAACATAATGTTGTCAAATTAAAGCATCCTACAATTGCTCCTCGTATAATTATGTTAATCGAGGATGAGATCATGGTGCAAGATTTTGTAAAAAAAAATGATTGCAAAGATTCTATTTGGAGTCTAGAAAATAATAAACTCGTGATTTGTTTAGGTTGCAGGGAAGAAAAAAAAGCGGTGAAGAAAAAATAGGGAAGATGACAGTGGGTTTAGAGCGTCCACAGTCATGGACTAAAAACTGGACTAAAGGACATATAGTCCAGAAAATCAATCGCAGTGGGGCTATACTAAAACCATATATTTGGTTTTAGTTGGAGAGAGAGTGAAAACTGGACCAAATTTGGTCTCGACTCTCGACTAAAACTAAATATAGTCGCGTAATCTCTCGATGCTTGTACCCGATGACAAAGCGTAAACCAAATGTACGCGCTTCCCTAACAGCGTAAGCCAAAAGTCCGCGCCACAACCAGGCGTAAACAAAATGTGCGCGCCTCAACCAGGCGTAACCCAAAAGTTTATTAAACGTTCGCCCCATGCATTCTTTTTTTTTTTTTTTTTTTTTTCTTTGGGGCGTACTCTGTGAGTTCGCCCCATGCATATTTTTTTTAATTTTTTTTTTTTCTTTCAAAGCGAGCTTTGGATGATACCCGACTAAATTTTTTAGTTTCTACCCGTTGTTTTGAAACACGACTAAAACCAAAAAAATATAGTTTTTGGTTTTAGGATAGTCCATGATTGTGGACGCTCTTAGTCTACCCATATGGAGGTGGTTAAGAAATATTTTAATTTTGAATGAAGGTTGTATTTAATTTTTATAGGGGTTGTATTTAGTCACTGCCTTAAGTTTTTCCTGTCCAAACTAAAAAAGAAGAATCAATGTCCAGCGTTCCTGAAGATATCTATCCTGAGATCCTCGCATGGCTACCAGTGAAATCAACACATGTATGTAAGTGTGTCTGCAAATCTTGGTTTCAAATAATTTCTGCTTCTAGTTTTGTTAAGATGCACCTTAATCATACTAAACAAAGAAACAACACCAGTCTCATGTTTAACGATCGTGACATGAAAACGAACTGTTGGGGAATCTCCGTAATAGGTTATGATTCCATATTTTCGTCAATAAAGTTATGTAATAAATTTGATGATGCTGTTAAAAAGGACTGCCCATTTGCATCTGATTCTGTTACATGGTCTTGTTTACTTTTGGAGTCATAGTAAGAAATTCTCTTGTATTTGGAACCCAGCTACCAAAGAGTACAAAATAGTACCCGAATCAACTTTAGAATTACATTCAAACAATGTCACGCGTGGTTTCGGTTATGATTCCAAAATTGGTGATTACAAGGTAATAATTGTTTCGAGAGTATGTGGATATGAAGTCGACGTCTGTACTCTAGGAACAAATTCATGGAAAAGGAGTTACACTGATATTAATATGGTTCTGCTTAGAAGAGAAAGAGAAATTGGGGTGCTTGTTAATGGAGCTCTGCACTGGATGGCCATAAACCACGACACAAATTATATAATCGTCTCTTTGGATATAAGTGATAATAAATCTAAAGAGCTGGAACCACCTAAAGAAGTTAAGAAATTTTGGATGAAGGTGGGGGCTTTGGAAGGGATGCTTTGTGTACTTGCTGCAATATGGGTGAATCGTCCATTCTCAGTTTGGGTGATGCATGAATATGGGGTACCAGAATCTTGGACTAAACGTTATACCTTTAACCACGAGAAAATTATGAATTATAACATTTTTTTGAAGGTTGTGTGGTCCTCCAATACAGGTGAGATTTTATTCTTGGTTGGTGATGAACTAGTTTTCTATGACCCAAAACATGAAAGTGCTAGAGTATTAAGTATGCAGGGTATAGGCTTCTAGAATGTAGTGGATGATTTTGAAAGCTTGGTGTTAGTTAATTCAGGTACTTACGTGTCAGGGATCAAGATGAAGAAGGAAAAAAGAAGTGGTCAGGAATCAAGATGAAGAAGAAAAAAAGAAGAAGATTACGGTGAATCCTTTGCAATGAAGGTAGATTATTCGTGCACAGCAGATTATTTGATTCAGGTTTGCTTTGGGGTTGCATTAGAGTTTCTTTACTTCTGACATATCTGAACGCCTAGTACCTTGGTTTATTAGTTTCTTTGCTTTGGAATTTCTTTTACCACTAATATATCACTCTTTCATCCATGTTGCGAGAACATTTGCAAGTCAGTTAAGGATGTTAGTTTGTTTCTACCACACGTAATGTAAGATATTCTATTGCAGATTCATGTGTGGATACATTTTAAATTCAAAGCTGAATAACTGCATCATGGTTGAAAACAAGTTTTGCTACTTTGGCTTAATCCGTCATTTTTACATGAATAACTAACCGAACAATATTACGTCAGAGGATCGTCTGTAACATGCATCTTTGTGATTATATGCACCTGAGGGTTCTCTTCCATGACTAACAATCTTTCAAGGAAAAAGCCTTACGGTTATGTCACATATGTGTTGCTTCGTAGCTGGGTCAATTCTAAACCCAAACATATGCTTGTAGGATACAATAAAAAATTTCTGACGATTTTTTTTTTTTGGGATCAATACTGAGTACTTTTGTTTTGATACAATAAATTCACATTATTGCCATCAAAACTGGACGCAAAGTAAGGCCATTACTTGCTACGCTTCAGATTATTTCCATCGGAACGAGAGTCAAGCAATATGGACCTCTGATCAGAATTCTTTAAGAAATTTCGAACTGAACGCGAAATGTTGTCAAGCAAGAATCCTAATATGTATTCAAACTATGCCGTTGTAGTCATAGGTGCCATGCATTTGATATGATAGCTCTTGTTATCAGTAATGTATGTCGAATTATTCTAGTCTTATGGGCATGTATGTTGCATGAGTTGCCCTTTGTTTATCTAACATTGCTATTGCTTTCAATCTTAGATGGCTCCAAAAAATTGCAGATCTACGATACAATAAACTATGGCAATCCGAAATTAAAACCAGATCAAATCGTCCCTTTTTAGAAGAATAGCCTGAGTAGAAGAATCAAACACAATTAAAATTTTATATCAAATGAGCATAGAGATCGATTCCACAAGTACGAAAATACTTTACAAACTATGACCATACCAAAAGCAAACACAAAATACAAAGATGTTGGGGGAGGCTTACGAAATCCGAGCCGCTATGTGCAATACGATACCTACACAAGCAAT